>OZ007588.1:113995459-114009732 GCA_963931845.1 Maratus michaelseni
CCATTGAATATGGTAAATTCAGTTAAAAAAATTATTTATCAATATTATGAGACTTCACAACTAAGTCCATCAGCACAAGAATGAGTTATTTAAAGAATAATTCTTCTTTGGAGGATTCTGCAACTTTATATTTGCAAAAAATGATTTCGAAACATCTTAATTAATTACGAAGAAAATGTTTTGATCCGACAAATATAGTCTTTTCTTTAACTGTAAAGACTAAAAATGTTGTTTTAATATGTATTGGTGCATATTAAATTAAACAAAAAATTGTAAACATTTGATACATATAACAAAATGTAATCCGATGTTCTTGAATCCCGTAATTAAATGTGTAGTCATAATGTTTCAAATTCCTATTATAAAAAAACTCTTGACTGAAAAATTAAAATGCTTTTGATATATTTAATTCAAAGACAAATACTTTTAATGGCATAAAAATACAAATTATTCAATGATATTTCAAAACAAATTTGCAATAAAAAATTAATTTTGAAATTTTAAAACTAGAATCACAAACTGTTTTATAATTTTCAATGGAAATGTGATGATATTTTTACTAAACGGTGATGAATAAGGTTTATTTAAGAAAATATATTTCTCACAGAAATATAAAAAAAATAAATTCATGTAGGTAATTAAGATTTTCACATATTCATGCTAAACGATTTTCAACCTCACCTAATGAAAATTAATCTAAATATATATTTAATACATTACTTTAAATTTGTTGAATATGATTGAGGCACTTAAATGTTATGGTATTTCTTAATTATTCAAGGAAGAGTATACATTGCAGTAGAATTTTTAAAAAAATAATTTAGAGCTCTATATGAATGAGTAAAGCAGTTTTAGTTTTTGCATGTATACAGGGTATTTCACTTCTAGACCGAAAAACTTTGTTGGGTGGTAGTAGACATGAAGACAAACATTATTAAATAAGAAACCATGGGGCGCAAACGTCTTCTATAGGAGCTAGGGGCCATTAAAGTTTAAGGTCCAAAACTTCAAACTATGATAAGAAATGGAAAAAATGGTCGATTCATTTGCGGTTTTCGCTAAAATCATTCTTTATATCACGCTTTTCTTCAAAAATTTTTTAAAGGTTACGTTAAAAAATTGTCGATAGAGGGTGCTTTGGAATTTAGAGTAACGAACAACTACTTTTTATCGTTATTTTTTGTATGGGGTTAAAATTATTCTAAAGTTTAGACTTTAACTTAAATTTTAAGCCCAAAATCGAAAACATTGGGATTGGGTAACTAGCGAAAATTGAACTGTAAACAGAGGGGGGGGGGATTTTAAACGATCATAAACATTGAACAAACTGATCGATTTTGTTGCAGTTTGCGTGTAGGTAATTATTTTATTCAAAATGACGTACTGCTTTGGTGTCCTCATTTTTTGATAGAGGGCGCTTCCGACACATCTCCGACATTTCAATGACATTACTCGTTTGTGTTTTACTACCAGACCAACATACTTCCAGGAAGTGCTAGGGATGCAAAGACGACTCGGAATCACATAGAAATGTATCGTTGGAAATACCTTTTTTTTGCGAGTTATTGGTAAAATAAGCAGAGAAAAAAGCAACACAAAGAAGCAGAGAAAAAAGCAACACAAAGAAGCAGAGAAACAGCAACAAGTTAATGTGACAGAAAACAGATCATTTAAAGGTTTTACTACAAAAGGTGTTCGAAATTACGACCAGAAGTAGTTCAACAAGCTTGACAGCGACGGCAGATGGCGCTGCGGTTTCCTTGCGGTAAATGGCGCTGAACGGTAAGTCGCGTGAACAGCTATCACGCTGACGTGATCATTTGCGAACCGGTTCCAAAGGCAATAGGATGGAGTATTCGAACGATACTGGTGAAACTGGTAGTTCGTGAAACTGGTTGTTTGATGAAAGTTAAGACGAATCGAGAACGAACGACAAGGACACCGTACAATGAGGAACAAGTGTTAAGTATCGCAGAAGGCCATCCAAGCACGAGTACTCGTGCGATAAGCCAACAGGGGGGGTGGGTCTCGCGCACCACTGTCTGGAGGATACTATCCGAAAACAAAATGAGCCAATACCATCTGCAACGTGCAAGAATTATACCCTGAAGATTATCCACATAGGAAGGCATGTGCTGAATGGTATTTGCAACAGAGTGCAGCAGACAACACATTTGCGGCGTCTGTATTGTTTACGGATGAAGCAACTTTTACAAGAGAGGTACTCAATCCTGACAATCCTTCAATAAACATAATGTCCATATTTGGACTTTGGCGATCCCCCATGGTACAAGAACACGTGCTGTTTAAAACCGTTTTTCTATCAATGTTTGGGCCGGCATTCTTGCGGACTATCTTATTGGACCATACATTACACCCTGTCGTTTGGACGGAACGGCATACTTGATATTCCTACAAGTTCTGTCGGAACTTCTGGTAGAAGGACATGTTCCTCTTTCGTTACACCTCTCTACGTGGTTCCAGCTCGATGGGACTCTTCCACATTATACCAATGACGTTCCTCGACACCTCAACGTGACATTTGGACAGCGGTGGATGGGTCGTGGTGGCCCGGTTCATTGGCTTGCCAGATCGCTGGACCTATCATGTATTGACTTCTGCTGGGTTCAAAGGAAGAGTTGGGTGTATGAGACTCTCGTACCTTCAGTTTAAGACCTGGCGGCTCGTATTTCTGTAGCTGCCAGAAAGTTATCAGAGATGTCAGGAATCTTCCATAGCATGAGGAATTTCATGCGATGCCGCTGTCAAGCTTGACGGACTATGTCTGGTCGTAATTTCGAACACCTTTTGTAGTAAAACCTTTAAATAAACTGTTTTTGCCCCATTAACGTGTTGCTGTTTCTCTGCTTTTTTTAACCATAACTTGCAAAAAAGGTATTTCCAACGTTACATTCCTATGTGATTCCGAATCGTCTTTGCATTTCTAACACTTCCTGTAAGTATGTTGGTCTGTTAGTAAAAGACCCAGGAGTTATGCCATTGAAATGTCCGAGATGTGTCGGAGGCGCCCTCTATCAAAAAATGCAGACACACAAGCTGTACGTCATTTTGAATAAAATAATTACCAAGAGACCACATTGACCACAATGACCTGTACGCAAACTGCAACAAAATCGATTAGTTTGTTCAATGTATATGAGCGTTTAACCCCCCCCCCCATATCTGTTCAGAGTTCAATTTTCGCTAGTTACCCGATCCCAATGCTTTCGATTTTGGGCTTAAATTTTAAATTAAAGTCTAAACTTTAGAATAATTTTAACCCCATACAAAAAATAACGGTAAAAAGTAGCTGTTCGTTACTCTAAAGTCAAAAGCACCCTCTTTCGACAATTTTTGAACGTAACCTTTCAAACAATTTCGAAGAAAATTGTGATATAAAGAATGAGTTTAGCGAAAACAGCAAACGAATCGACCCTTTTTTTCGTTTTTTATCATCGTTTGAAGTTCTGGACCTTAAACTTTAATGGACCCTAGCTCCTACAGAAGACGTATGCGCCTCATGGTTTCCTATTTAATAATGTTTGCCTTTATGTCTACTATCACCCCTCAAAGTTTGTTGGTCTGGTAGTGAAACACCCTGTATATATCAATCAGTACATGAAACATACAATTAAAGACTTATATCATCATATACATCAATATATTGTAAATGTGGAACACCTTGATTGCCAAATATGCTAACACACGTGATTTGAAACATTGCAAAATGCACAATAAAATAATATTAACATGCATTTCACTGTGGACCACACCTAGTGCACAGTGAGAGAGTGATGGTGATTTATGTATTCAACGAAATGTGCTAAAATCATATAATAGTGTTGTACTTGAATTTTTGAGCGTCCACGTGTCAACGTAGAAAGGTTTAGAAGGATCCAAAACTGATAAATTGAAGGACAGATGATTGTTGCTGCAGTCTGTAGTAAGACGACAAAAGTGTCTCTTATCTATGGGTGCGCATGCCCCAAAGGTATAAAGGCATATTAAATTATAATATATAATACATTTAATACATTTTTGAATTAATATTTTTGAAATGGTACACAGTGAAAAACTGTGGTTACATATCTCTTTCTTCAACCATCTTATAGTTAAATCATTGGAATACAACATATGATGCTCTTCAGGAGTGATTACTTTCACCACACTTTTAAGTACAGAAATTTTACACTTTTTTAATCACAGAATTTAGCAAATAAATATAACGAAAACGTCTTTTGGTAAACTTGCGCAAAAGGTTTGACTGAGCCGTAATTCTCCCCTGATTATTTACGAACTGAAATATGACATAGAACCCAGAGTGAACAAATATAACAGTTACACAGTTAAATACGTAACTGGTAAACCCAGTTAAATGTGACGTTTGAACAAATACTTTCTTTTCGTATTTTCCAAACGAAGCAGCACCACTCTAGAAATGTGTGGTCGGTGGCGACATTTCTTAGAAGCATCACTATATAGCCTAATATATGGTAGTAGTACAAACACAAACTTTCTTTTAAAAGTGTCTGTTTCATCGTGTACGTTTCTCATCTAAACTCTAATGCTTGAGTACGTAACTTCCTAACGAAGCAACATCAACTAGAAATGTGTAGTCGATGGCACTCCTTACAAGTATCACTAAATATCGTAACATATTGTAGTACAAACACAAACTTTCTTTTAAAAGTGTCTGTTTCATTGTGTACGTTTCTCATCTAAACTCTAATGCTTGAGCCACGTAACTTCCTAATGAAGCAACATCAACTAGAAATGTGTAGTCGATGGCACTCCTTACAAGTATCACTAAATATCGTAACATATTGTAGTACAAACACAAACTTTCTTTTAAAACTTTCTGTTTCATTGTGTACGTTTCTCATCTAAACTCTAATGCTTGAGCCACGTAACTTCCTAACGAAGCAACATCAACTAGAAATGTGTAGTCGATGGCACTCCTTACAAGTATCACTAAATATCGTAACATATTGTAGTACAAACACAAACTTTCTTTTAAAAGTGTCTGTTTCATTGTGTACGTTTCTCATCTAAACTCTAATGCTTGAACCACGTAACTTCCTAACGAAGCAACATCAACTAGAAATGTGTAGTCGATGGCACTCCTTACAAGTATCACTAAATATCGTAACATATTGTAGTACAAAAACAAACTTTCTTTTAAAAGTGTCTGTTTCATTGTGTACGTTTCTCATCTAAACTCTAATGCTTGAGCCACGTAACTTCCTAACGAAGCAACATCAACTAGAAATGTGTAGTCGATGGCACTCCTTGCAAGTATTACTAAATATCGTAACATATTCTAGTATAAACACAAACTTAGTTTTAAACTAGTCTTTGTTTGGTTGCACCTGATTATTCCCTAAATTCTAATTATTGAGCTTGGTCTGCATAAAAGGTTGTTAAGGTGCCTGACTACGTACGGAGCAATTTTTTCCAAAAAAGCTATTTAATTATTTTTTGATTTTATTTTTATAAAAAATATGACTAGAAACTGCGAAAAAAAGCAAAAAATATTTCATTCATTGATGAAATTTTGGTAAATGGGGGATTTTGTGGTAAAATGTAGCGAAATATGGCCCAATACGCAAAACGCTCTACAGAAAAATGTATTGTATGTATCTTAATTTCCTTTTTACACCTCATACTTATCACATTGGTGAAGACAATGAACTAAAATCTAAGAGATATCTTATTTTTTTCAAATTTTATAGCACATTGCACCTTTTTACGTGCTGATTTTCATAAAATTCATCGATGTCTTTCCACGAAAACATCCATAAAACAAAAAATATTTATTCGAAAATTATATCTTTAGTTCATTGCCTTCACAATAGTGTAACCAACATGCAATTCGAATTTCATAGTGATATTCTAATAACTTTTTGAGAAATCATGTTTTGCGTATGGAATTTTCACCAAAAATTACATTTTCCAAAAAATGCATTTAAAGTTTAGATTTATGTTTTACTACAATAATTTTCACAGTAATATGCATCTAAACTTTACTGTTTTTATAAGCCATACACATTTTTTTAGGTACTGAGCCTTTGTTTATTGCTAGAAGGCCATAGTTTTGCTTCCCCCACTCCCAATTAGTACTTTTAAATAGTATTTCCGGTCCTTTAAACAGTACTTCCGGTTTGAGTGACAGCTGTTGAGTAGTTTAAAAACCACTACAACTCCGGTTCTATTTATCGTACAATAAAAATAAAAACAGTTTTGGAAAGACAAAACGTTGGGCTTCAATAAAATGTAATAAAATCGTTCTGACAATTTTGGTCGAAATACACTTTTTAAACGTAGTCAGATACCTTAAAACATTTCTTTTAAATATATTTCTTAACATTTATGTAACGGGTATTATTAAAAAAATATAAAAATAGTTTTAAAATATTGTAATTTTAATTACATTCATTAGAGTAAACTATTTTAGCCAAATAAAAATTGTGCCAAATCATATATCTCTAATAATAAAATAATTAATGATTATTTATCTCTAATTAGTGATTACGTATCTGTAAAAATAAGCAAGTTAGTTTGAATATTTTTCTCTGAATTTTCAATTAAACCAAAATATAAACATTAAAAAACTGAATTTTATAAAAAAAAAAGCAAAGCGTAATCACATGTTTTTAATCGTTTAATTATTTTCGCAGCCAGAATATTTCGAATTCTCATTACGAAATAAATGTGTATAAATAGAAATTTAAGTAAGACATAAATATATTTCAAAATATTTAATTCCTAGAAAAAAAACTTCTAATAAAATTTAAATGTTATTTAATCAGTAATGCTTCAAAACAGATTTGCATATTAACAAATTAAAATGCTTAATGAAATTATAAACATTGTATGCAATTTTTATAATTATCATAGGAAATACGATACACTTTAATTAATGAAGGAACTCCTAAATAGTTTAATAGATTAAATTAAAAAAAATAATAATTTGTTTTTTGTCCGAAAAAAATACATTTTTTGAGGAAAAAAATATTTAGCTAATGATATAAAAAGAAATTCAATCTGTGGAAATTATTTTAAATACGTCAATGTTTTTATATTATGACGTTAATTTAGAAGACTATATTAATTAATCCCCAGTTAAAATTAATAAAAAATTTAAAAATACATTAATATTTTTGTCTGTTATTGAACTATGCATTACTTCTGTAACACATACTAATTATTAATACGAAGTTAAATATTATTATTAAACATATCTACATAACATAAGTTCTTTTGAAAATTAGTTATAGAATGCAAGTTTTCTAGAATAACTCTTCGAGATTTAATATATAAGCAGTCCCTTTAAACCGTTTTTTAATGCATCGTCAAAAAAATATGACTATAGAGTTTAGATTTTCGATTAATGGTTTAATCGCAACAATTCTGAGTAGTATTTTAAAGTAGTATTTTTAATACTGTAGTACTTTAAAGTAGTATTTTTAATGTTGATGTACTTTAAAGTAGTATTTTTAGTGCTATAGTTGTTTAAAGTTAAAATAAAAAAAATTGTTTAAATTTGAAAATTTTAGATTCATTTAGATTGTTACTTTTACTTAAAATATGATGTAAATAAATTGAGCCTGAACCATAAATAAAATTATGGGCGCATTAAATTTACAAAATATTCTATTAATACAAAATAAAAGAGAAATTTAACTATAACTTCATATTAATGAACCTGATACTTAGAGTATGTGAAATAAATAATTTAATTTCAGGCTTAAATTAACAAATGTTATTTATTTTTTATATTATCAAATAAAGAAATTCTAATAAAGTAAAATTTGGTTAGAATTACACAAAAATTACATTTCCTATTCTCCAAGGTTTTTTTTTCTTAATATAAACAATTGTTTAATGAGAATAAATTAAAATTTAAAATATACTTTAAAATCAATAAAAAGAACAATAAGATTGAAATGCTACGTACTAAATTTCCTTACTTCCCCACTTATATTTTCTTTATCTTGTTCCAAAGTTTTGTTTGCAAAATTTAATGATATTTATATACCACATACATAAAGCAGTTATGAACAAAGTGATGAATTAATTAAAATAAATATTTATTCATGAAACTACAATAAAAATATATCAATTAATAATGGCTTATTACTGCTATAATTTATTTATAATAAATGTTTTTATTTACGATAAATAATAAAATGCAATGTTTTTAATTCTTTTTTAATTTTATAGATTTGTTAGTTTGAAGAAAATTTTTGACTTGCTTTATTTGAGACATTACGTTCTGACAAAAGATAAAATACAACATATATTGCTTTTAATTAAAAATAACTATTAATTATCATTTTATTTCTGTTTAATACGTTTTACTTACTAAAATGTATTTCATACAATTAAGTGTGTTATATTCAGCCTCAAAACACAGAAATAAAACATATTAACTCTTGATCTTATTTGGAAAAAGAGGACTATAACAAAACATTTGACCACTAAAACAGTTTTCTCATTTTGGGTTCAGATTGTTACATTAACGAGCTATGTAAAACCTAATATGTTGTCACTTTTTATAGAAACTTATTGCATCGTTTTTCTAGTTCGAATTTTACCGGACAATATTTGATTGTGCTAAATTTCTACTCTTATTAAGATTTTTGAATTAAAATAAAATTTAAAACTATACTTAGTATAATTAGATTTTTTTTCAAAGTTTCTCAATATCAGAATGTTACTCTCAAAATATGTCAAAGTAGTTGCATATGAAAAATGACTAATTAATAATTATGTCTAAATCTTACATGCTAAAATGTATTTTCATTCTTTTCTATCAAACGAATGACTTCGCTTATGATTTTTAAAATACTCTTATCCAAATAAAAAGATACGGTTATTTCAAAAATAATCATAGTAACTTTATAATTAGCTTACTAAAAAAATGCTAGAAACATTAAATTATATATATTTCCTTATTTAAGTCATATAATTAATTGTGAATATGTACTTTATGTTTAAATTTTTTAGGTATTTTGAAATTTTATTTTTGTTTATCTTAAAAATGTATCATAATATGTAATATATATATACAGGCTGTTTCACAAAGGACCCCTAATTTTGAAAAGAAATAGCTCGGAAATGGTGATAGATAGAAACACTAAACCAGAGGTTTAATAAAAAACCCGTAAGAATCTGATACAGAAACCTCAAAATTTTAGTTTAAAATGGCGCTGATAGATGACGCTGCAGATAGTATTACTGATCCCTATAAAGAGAGCTCAGATCCAAGAACGATCAGTCGTCGAAGATTTCGCCGTTGAAACGTGATCGGTATTAGCGTATAGTGAAAGAAATTCCAGAATAGACACTCAAGGACATTGTTTACCGCTACAATCCTACAACACTCGAGGAGCTGGAGGCAGCTATTTGTCAAGTTTGTGTGTTGATTTCCGTTGACATACTACAGACATTCACTGACAATTTCATTCTTCGTATGCGACATGTGTATTGTGTGAAAGGTGCATATTTTGAATCGCTTTTGATGTGATACAACCTACTTATCGCTGTGCCACCTGCAGCGCCATCTATCGGCGAATTTGATACTAAATTTTAAGGTTTCTGTATTGGATTTTTACGGGGTTTTTTAACAAACACATCACTGGTTTCATGCTTCTATCTATCACCGTTTCCAAGTTATATATTTTCAAAGTTAGGGGTCCTTTGTAAAACACTATGTATAGTATATACAAGGTTGGTTTGATAAGTTCCCGGCCTGACAGTAAAGGTACAAGTTGTTTGACATACTTTCATTTTATTTTTCAATGTTCCCTTACAACTTAATACATTTAAGACACAGTCTTGTGTGCGAAATCTTTAGTGCAACCCTGTACGAGGGTGGTTCAAAAAGTTCTCGGTCTGACAAAGAAAATAAAGTTTTTTGACAATAATTCATTTTAATTTTCCACTTGCAACACAATACATTTCAGAAGACGCTTGAGAAATGTCTATTCTTTAGCGTTTTTGGTTGACGTTCAACAAACGCGGCACGCATCGAGCGGCAAGTTTTTTCATACCCAAAACATATCGTGTAAAAGTGGTGGACACGGTCTTCCGTGATGTTTGCAATATCAGAAATTCGCGTACCTTCAATCGGCAATCATTCAATACGTGTTGAGGTAGTTGGATTTTTGTAAAAGTATTTAATTACCGCACATTTTTTGCATTTATCATGTTTAATATGCACATAGGTTTGCTGTCAAGTACTTTTTTGTCGACTTTTTGAAAATATATTTTTTAACCCTACTAGGGGGCTCTGTTTATCGCTCGCTACGCTCACCAACCCCCGTTCTGATTTCACAGCCTCTTAAAACTTTTAAACTCTTAAAACTCTTAATATATCCTGTTGTAAAAAGATGATGATGATGATGATATCACGAACGGCAACTTTCTGCTGTAATCAGGTTATCATGCTTTTTCATTTAACTGGTTATAATGCTTTTTCATTTAATTCATCTTTTTTATTTTTAATATTCATGTGTAAACACAATTTTTATGACGTAATTTTATTTATTTCCTGCTTTCAACACGTGATAATTTAATTATTATTTTAAACTTTCATTATGGTTTTTAATAGTCTCGGGCAAATACATTTTTTATTTGAGATAAAACATAATCCTTTGCGCTTATTTAGAAATTGGCAACAATATAAAAATGACTTTTTCAATAAAAGATTTTTTATTCGATTTTTAAGGATTTTTTGAGTTTTTATTGTCCGACCGTGATAATTTTTTTAATTTCCGAGAGCTTGTTATATTTTGCGTCTGGTGGTATGATTTTCGAATCCGTAGGATGGCTAGAAAAAAGTAATAGCTCCTCAAATAAGTCCCTACTAAAAAAGCGATGAGTATAACCCGGAATATCTACGCAGAATTTGATTGGTCCATTTCGTTTTTGGCTCAGTTCCAGATTACTTTTTTTTAATATAGAGGGATATTTGAACGTGTATTATTTTTCAGAGATTTTGTCATTTTTATGTACAAAAATCAGAAAATAGATATTTTGTTCTTTTCAAAATATCATAAATATTGAGTTACTATTTGTTTTAAGTATATGCCATGTTTTGGGAAGCATGCGACTTTATTTATTGCATATAATAAACAGCGGTCTGACTGTCCGCGAAACTCAGCGAGCATTCCAAGTATGGTTCTACTCCGATATGGAAGTTAAACACTATTGTTTCTGGTAAAATAATTTTTTACATTTTTGCCCGCGTTTACTGCGTTGAAACCCAAAGATGAAAAACCGTGGTAGATTTGCCAGAAAAGGATAGGTATTACGAAATAAAACGTAAAATACAGAACGTTTCTTTTTAAACTACTAGAACCACACTTAATGTCAAGCTGAGGGGTCCGTAGTTCAAGAACTAATGAAAGAGATTTAATCACCCGAAAATTATATAGGTGCAATGGTCAGTCTGTGCAATCATTCCAATGCTGTCCATTTTTGTAGTGTGGCGACACCGGATAATTTTATTTCCTGTTGTCATAACGACCTCATTTCCCTAGTAAATCCTTCCGTAAATGATTAACTAAAAGAATTGGTACTTAATACTCCAAAGTTTGCCCAACACGATAGAAAATATATTTGCGCAATTTCGTCGCAATCGTTTTCAGCAATGCTTAAAGACTTTCCATGTGACTGTTCATATTGCTTTAAAATATCAAATTCGTCGATATATTTCGTTTAATTCAAGGTTCATTTTAAAAAAAAAAAACATCTGTCGTAACGAGCTTATCCTGGTAAACAGTTGTTAATTGCCTTACACAATTTATTTACAAATTTAATTAAAGAATCAATAAATCGGCAGATTATTATTTATTTAATTATGACTCGCTAGAATAATAAACAGAATTATAATTTTAGTAAATGGATATTTCATTAACACTTAATGGAGTTGCATCTGAATTTCATATGTTTTAATAAAGTTTTGATATCATGTCATTACTAAAGTTAAATTAACCTAATCTAGTTTATTTTATTAGTAATTTTAAAAGCATCGATTTTTTTTTGTTATTTCATGTTT
This sequence comes from Maratus michaelseni, assembly GCA_963931845.1. Lineage (NCBI taxonomy): Eukaryota > Metazoa > Arthropoda > Arachnida > Araneae > Salticidae > Maratus > Maratus michaelseni. The sequence goes on from OZ007588.1 coordinate 114,007,524, forward strand.
AAAAGAAATGTTTACAGTAAGTAATCCAATCATTTCCTTTTAAGGATTATATCCATGTTAATGTGAATATTTAAAATTACCGAAATGGACATGGCGTATAATAAAATATTTATTTATTTAATGGTTTGGTATCTTAATTATATATTAATGAAAGTATTTTCGTTTAGTTACTGAATTTTGCATAAATAATCGATGCCTAAATAATCATGAATGTTGCATTATGGTTGTTTTATCCACCTTATGGAATATAAAATACTTTAGTTCTTTTAAGTGTTTCGTTCATCTCACGAAACCCTATTCGTCCCGCTAAATTGTCTGTCCGTCACAGAGCTGGTTTCCAGAAACTATACAACTTACAGACTTGAAATTTTGTTTACTTATAGCCGAATACCTACTATGAAGCTGAAAATGATAAAATAAAAAAAAATCGTATTATTTTAATATATAGAGAGAAAAAACCAAAAATCTAACAGCGTTTTCCTTTTAAATTTAAACATCTTTCGTTATAGCAGTTGCCAACAATTAAAAATCCATACTAACATTGTTTCTACAATAATTAGTTTTCTGTTCAAATATTTCCATTTGAAAAATGAAAATACAATAAAAATTATCACCGATTGAAAAAATATTAATATGACGTCATATTGGTAATAAAACGGAAATTTTCAAACATTTCTCAATAATACAAGGAGTTTGAGTATGTGTAAGTACAGAAGCAGGTTAATATGATGTCATTATAAAATTAAAAAGAAAATTAATCTGACGTCATATTGGAAGTTTAACGGACTTTTTCAAATGTTTGAAAATCATACAAAGAGAGTATCAATATGAGTAATAGAGAAAGCAAGTAGATATGACGTCAGTAAGTGATTATAATGTCATATGAGTTTGAGGAACGTATTGAATTATGATAAAAACCCGATTATGGAAATATTGGCATATTTTAATATTTTGAAGGTATCTATACAACATGTTTAATTTTTAAATTGATTTTTTTTTAATATTGCATTTAGTCCACATGGCAGATATTATTATGACAGAGTATAATATCGGACCGGTTCAGATTTTCGAAAAAAAAACAGAAAAATAGTGCGGTAAATTTTTTCTTTATAAAAAACATGCCGCCCCCCCTTTTTTTCTAATGAATTTTATTTATATTTATTAATTTTGAAAGGAATATTAAACGAAACCCTTTGTGCGATCTTCGATCACACTTACCCACTTGTTTTTAATTACACATGAATGTATTTGTAATATAAAAATGCTAACTTCATAGACTACTCAACATGTCAGTCAGTTCTTCTATCGACAACTATGAATCCATATGGAATGTGTCAGTTTACATTAATTTTAATTTTTATGAATTTCATATGAATGCGTTTAAATATATACCTATAAAAAGCAGTCTTCACAGAACCTTCAAAATGCCGACTTTCTCCACCAATAACTGTAAATGTATATCTAATGATTTAGTTCATAAATATATTTTTATGAATTTCATAGGAATGGGTTTGGAATATGTCAATAAAAAGCTGACTTCATAGCACCTTGAAAATGCCTGCTTTCTCCACTGATCCCTATAAGTGCATAATGTGATGCGATAGTTCATAAATATTTTTTTATATGAATTTGATATGAATTTGACATGGATGTGATCGAAATACTAATAAAAGATAGTTTCACTCTGTTTTTTTTTTTGTTTTTTTTGTGTGTAGGCGATGGCTATAGAAATCCACCGCATGTAGAAGTCTGAAAATTGTGGGTGGTAATAGTTCAAGTCATGTCCTCATGCACCTGAAGCTTATTCTGTTAATTGTCTGTGTCAGTCTGTGTCATATTTAGCCTAGATATTAATAAAAAAACACAACCGACATTTTTGAAGAACCGAAAGAATTGACTCTTTTTATTTATTGCATGTTTTGCAATGTGAGTAAGATTAACTATTTAAAATACGTAAAAACAAATTGTACGCGATTTGAAAGGGTACTGACCAATTTGTTTAAAAAACATTAATATTAACTCTTTGAATGAAATTCTTTCCGAAACGCAGTTTTTCGAGTGTTTATTTTTCTGACAGTTTTCATGCTCGCACTTTCTTGACTTTTCAAAATGCGATAAAATAAAAATAACCACTTAATTCGAATACCTTGTTCTCCATTGCGGTGCAAAACATTTGAAAACATATAATTATTAGCCCTTTCACAAAATG